>JASCZW010002254.1:0-13238 GCA_034211315.2 Aedes japonicus | reverse complement strand
TTGATTGACGTATTGATAATTTGGAACTTTCCCGGGATCACGCTAATGAAGTCTTCTGTATATGACGGTGGGAGGAGTTGAATGCAAAGCGAATCGGTTGCAATCTCAATTAGTTATGAATGGCGACGGATCGGTCGATAATCTTTTTTTTCTTTGCTATCATCTGGCTCAAACCTATCGATTAATAAAGCCAAGTCGTGTAAACGAAGAGTGTTGCCAAAAGCATCAAATTTAATCGGATTGAGGATTTTGTTGCGTCTTTAGTACTGTAGTTGTATTACGACTTTTGTTAAGATTGCTTCAAACTCTGTTAATAAGATGATGGTAAATAGGAAGAACCTATTATTTAACTTTCAAACATGCTTATCAATTGTTTTTATTATTCAATTCAATTTGGATGGGGATTTTATTTAACAATATCAAAAATGTGGATCTAAGTGAAGTAAACTTTAGACAGTCATAAAGCTAATGTGTAAAGTCGTCTGTTACCGAGCATTCTTCACAACAGTCATTCGGTATTATGTTCCATTTTGCTAATTTGTCTTTTGTTATGTTGTGTCCGGATCTGATGCGCAATAACATGATTGTGTCTAAAGTTCCTAAGTGCATATTTTGGTACCACGGTGGTAGTGAAATTTGTTTACCATGTTCGAAGTTAAATTTACCTTTATTCATGGAAGACAGAGTGTATTGGTCTTACCATAAATTTATAGTTTCCTCTTGAAGAATATTTATTGCGTCTTGTAATGTGAAATAAGTCTGTTCAATTGTGTTTAGAGTGGTGCCTAGCCTGGTCGTATTATCCGCTCTGTCATTGCCAACTTAGTTAACATGGCCTGGAATCCATTTTACATAACTTTTCTATATTTGAATCTTCTGCTAAATGAATCAAATGTTTTATTAAAAGTTTCCGGTTTCACTGGGATTTTGGAAGCACTTTTGGAATCCGAAAAAAATGATTATTTCTTCAACATTTTTGGTTTGTGCATACTCTATTGCTTTGCCTATTGCTACTATTACTTGGTTCATAATTGAAAACACTATTTTCGATCTATAGCTGAAGCACATTTTTTAACTGGATCATAAATCCCTAAACCAGGAAAGGAATCAAGCAATGAGCCATCCGTGTATTTTGTTTTTAATTATTCTCTAACAATCTGTAGCCCCATGTGGATAGACTTGTTTTTTTTTTCAAGTTATCTATTGAATCTCTTAGTTTGAATTTATTTTCTATGGTTGATGAATTGGTAAGTTTTATGTTGCTAGTTAGTTGAGCATAGTGAAAATAAATGATAGATGCCTTATATTTCCAAATAACAGACATACAGGGTAAATAATTTAGTTGCATACATTCTGAAAAATTGATGGTGATCGGGCTATTATTTTAATAAATTATGTAATTATAGGCACTATTTTAATGGATCCTCGTTCTTCAGGAATGTTTCTCGAATTTGGAACGTCATTTAACAGTTCGGTTAATCGTATCTGTAAATTCAAATTTATTATTTTTAGGATGTTAAAGAAAAAAAAAGATCTGGTGCAGGTGTTGAATAATTTTTTTTTTTTGACATATCGCCATTCATTTTTTTTGAAATTTTGTATAGAGCGCAGACTTTGGTATAAAACCCCCCCTCCAACCCAGGAAAGTCGACGTGGTTTATGAATAGCCCCAAATGTCTTTGACTGAAACTCATTTATGTGTTTTTAACTAACATTAGCATTAAATTGTAACTAGAAATTAGAAGAAAAATTAGTAACTTCCATTTAATTCCAACTACCTTTGCTTATCTTCGACAGATACGCGTATTTTGTCTACAATGTGCAGACTTCTTCAGTGTCTCGTACTAATAACTCGACTTCGGTCGAGTCAAGTTAATAATTACGAGACGCATGAAGAAAGTCTGCCAATACGACGAAATACGCGTATCTGTTGAGATAGCAAAGGCTGGCTGAGAGTAAATGAGTTACTAATATTTCTTCTGATTTCTGGTCACAGGTATTCCACTAAACAGCTCAAACCTCTAGGATTCATTAAATTGTAGTTTGCTTAACCTCTATGTTTACTATAAGTTATTTTTTTATCTGTGTTTGTGTTTTTTTTTTCTCTTAAATGTTCAATTCAAAAGAAAACCTAAAGTTGTATAGTTATTACTAAGTTTTTAAGTTTTTAACAAAATCAAAATTTAAAATAAAGGTGTTTTGAAAATCATACTTAAAATTCCCGCCCATCTTCTCATCCTTTAAATTGTTCATTCTATTTACCTCGAGACGGCCGCGAGTAATCGATTCTTTAGTTTTAATATAACTTATGTTTATAAATATGTGAGTTCGTTCCAACATTCTCTTTTTTCTCTTCTTGTTTTTCTTTTTGGATTGCTTTGGCTTTTTTAAATTGCTTTAGAATTTAAAAACAAATCAGACAGCTAAGCATTTTTAGTTATTTATAATCCCTCTTTTTCATTGATCCACCAGGGTTTAAGTTTTTCTAGATTAATTATGTACGTTAATGCTTTTATTTGTTCTGTATTTATTGGTGAAAAATCTTCCGCTGAGTGGATCATTTCAGGTTGTAAAGAATTATTTTTTTCTGCTGCTTGATATTTTTAATTTGTTGTACAATTTTTTCCATCTCTGTAGTTTTAAAAGGATTGTCACTGAAAATAGGTGGCTCTCTTTCATATTTGTCAGCTTATTGAAATTTATTTTGTTGGATGATGATCTTCTTATCTTTTGTTGGTCTACCTCGAGTTTGGTTTTTATGTTCTTCCAATTTTGTTTGTAAGAGTTCCCTGCATCACTGCTGTTGGAAACTCCCTGATCAAATTGATTCTATTCTGCACTGACTTTTGCTTTTTCGGATATTTCTGCTGTGCCTCAAACTAAGATGTTTTATTCATTGCCATTACTCTTATCTTGTCTTGTGTATTTCTCTTGGAACAGTTCCTATCTGATGCCTTATGGGTTCCTCCACAGTATATGTATTTCATTGTTGAGTTGCAATTTTTTCTTCGTGTTCTTGTACATAAAAGCATAATTTCACAGTATTTGCTTTACAAGTCTTCTGTGCATGTTTTCCAACATTTATAGAATATTCTTAAAGTGAAGATATATGGTTTGCACCTAGCAGTTATTCCATAAATTTATACGGATCATGGTAAATACTGACCCTTTGCATAAACTTGAATTGAAAATGTTGGAACTGGCTTCTTATCAGGTGTCATTTTCATTATTGAAAATGATATTACCACTATACAGATGTCCTTCTTTGTTAAAGATTTTGCTACATCTCTAACCACTTCTATCGATATTAGCATTAGCATTAGCATTGTACGGGTACGGGTGTTGAAAGAGAACTTATCAGATTTCTCGGACTGCAGAAACAACACCTTAACATATTATCATTTTAGGTTTCTTCTCTGTATTTTAAAAATTTCGCGAAGTAAAGTGCTCCGTAGGAATAATAGAACATTTGGTCAAGTGAAATTGTGAAACTTGAAGAATTTTCACATATTCTAACTAGTTCAGCACCACAACATGTTCAGCACAAAACATTTAAATATAGGAAAGTTTCATGACGTGAGTTCGACACAAACCTTCCATCACAATGAATAGCAGTAACTAGTTTAGGTTTAAAATCGCTTTTAAAGAAGTTTTCTCAACTGATTAAGGACAAAGATGGTACTTGGAATGAACAAAGTGACTCCATAGAAGGAATTAATTTCATATTTTTCTAAATTATTGTTTAAGGATGGCCTCTCAAAATAATTTTTAGGGAACGATGACATTAAATTCCAAGCTTAATTAATCAAAATACAAGTTGATGTGCTTCTTAATAAATATATTTGATTATTGATCATATTTGCGTTGCAATGCGTTGCGTTAGTAATTAAATAACCCGTAGATTGCACGCTGGAAGCTGGTATGAGACTTAATCATCACTCTCATTTCGATTACTTATGATAAAATCTGTGGGAAGTAATAACTGTCCAACCAGGATTCAGAGTAGATAAGCATGAAAACGTTTATTTCCCACCACGCTGAAGTAAATCGAAGAAATGGGAAGAAATACATCAACTTAAATAATCAATCAATAAAACCTATATCTATACTCATTAGAAATCTGTACCTAATTGTTTTATATTAGGAAGTATGTTGATGTAGCTTTTTTCAAATAATTAAAAAAACATTGTGTAACTATTTAAATAGAGGAGAAAACACCTTCATAGACACACTATGACATATTCAGACACGTCACCACAACAAGACAAATTTTCGTTATATCTGGAACCACTTGCAGGCAGTAGTCACAAACTCTAATGTAGCTCGGATTCTAGAAGCTCAATGCACTTTTCAAAATCACACTGATCCGGCCCATTCTTCTATCACGCCAGGAAATTAAGACTTTTTCTACCAAACACTTCCAAAAGCTTGAAAACCAACACGTACGCACCAGGGCAAAATAGCAAAACATTTTCGGTTAACTCATTAACAAGAGTTAACTGATTTTATTCACTAAAAACTATCGATTTTCATATTTCTGAAGAGCGAAAATAAAATGCCACCGAGAAATCAAACTTGACGTCCGTTCACACGCAGAGCCTACCTCGATCTTCGTTTATTGTACGTAAGTTGAAATCTGCCTCTATATACCTATTGTATTTGCATGCTATTATTAACTTTGATATATGCAAGCATCTCTGCTACTTAAATTAGGTGAGTGTAACTGTCTTTAACGTTTTGATTCTTCTTAATTAAGTCTGTTCTGTAATTAAGTTCTGTTCAATAATAAAGGTTGTATACTCCGTGTTCCAAATCCGAACAGCATTATATTGTCTGTTGTATGTCTGTGATCTTGAATGTACCTTCAATTATTCCATTTTGTGTACTACCATTTTGAAATTGACCTTTCCTAGTATTAGTGTTCACGCAGTGCACTGACCTGTTTCTCTTATTATCGACGCAATTTTCTATATCTTCATTGTTTGGTTTATTTATTTATGACGAGTTTGACGTGCAGCAACAACTGCTCAGTAGGCCATTCTGTAATGGCTGGTGCAAAGAAAAGGAATAAAATTCAGGTTACTATGTCAAACTGCAAACGAGCAGTGTTGCCTTGAAGGCTGCTGGTTGATTTCATCGGAACATCTGGATTTTCCTTTATGGTGTCAATAAGTTCTCAGCAAAGTTGTTGCTGAGATTTTTTTTCTCAAATCATCCATTTATATTCTGAGATATTAAAGAGCTGATTTTCTCATATAACTTTTAACAAAAACAGCAAGTCGCAACCAAAGGAAATTAGGGTCTTAAACATATTCTTTGGAAGGCGAGCAACTTATTTTAATCATGTAATTATCAGAAATTAATCTCAACATGATTAACAACATCATATTGCACACAATTAACATTGTTTGATTGTGCTTGGAGAAGAACTTCCAGACCAACCCTCCCTTGAGGTGAAGAGCTGCACATATTTCTCCACCCGGAATCCGGCTGCAGTCGTCATAATTTGCGAAGCGTAATAATGCAATACAAACTGGCATTAGCGTAGAAGCAGAGTTGCAATGTTGATGCTCGCTAAAAAGTCCCTCCGGGCATCGAAGCAAGCGGAAAAGTTTCAAAAGCCGTAGTGAGTGGGACAGGGACCTTATTATATGCATTCATAGCGAACGTTTCGTACTTCAATAAATTGCACAAACAAGGTCACATTGGGAATGAGATAATCAGATTTACATAAACTTATTAGCGGCACAACGTGTCAGAACCAACTAACGAACAGCGAAAATAGTTTTTTTTTTCTCATTTCGAGGATGCCGAAACTACTTCATCAAAAGTTTCCTCATTTTGTACGATTGTGGAGGGTGGTAAATAAACCACAGTAGGCCAGCTGGCAGATAAACTGCAAGCTTCCGTTCACACGTGCAGCAGAGTTGCTGTTCTAGATGCAAAATGGAAAAGTCTGCACTTTGCTGCTAGTGTAATCTCACACTTGCTTGGTGGCATAATTTTCCCGACTGCTTTGATGAATGGTTTCTTGTATTTGCCTTCTGTGCAGATGATTTATGAATGAGAATTTCTTTTCCGTTGGTGGTTCTGTTTTGACTGGGAGAGAAAATGAGAATTGCATTGACAGTTATGAAATGCAGTTATAGTTGGGTATGAAGAAATGTAACATTTTTATTTTCAAGAAAGGTGTTCTATTTTAAACATCCATAAGCCTGCGTAAAAAAATCATCTACTCAGAAGTCCAACTTGGAGTCACTTCAGAAAATGTTGATATTTGATATTTGAAACTTGTTGCATTTGTATTTTACCGCAACTGTGTTTAATTGAATTAATTGCACATAATCTATGACAACAATCACAACGGGTACCATGCCTTTTCCAGATGCAAACACAGCCAAGTGGCAAAGAAGATACTTCTCGAAATCAAACCGTCTTTATGCCGATTACTCAGAAGGTACCGTTCTGGAAGAAAGCTTTTAGCTGAGTGTCACTTTCTAGTCGTCGGAAAGATCTCAAAAGCCATCAATTTTCAAAATAGAACTGTTTTCTTATCCGAGCCGATCAATCTTATTCCAGGATTATATTCTCCCGGAAAACTTCCGTGCTAGTCCTTCCATCCTATTTTTGACACCCCGATTTCAGCCGTACCTTTTTTAAATCCTGCAGGCTCGGTCCCCATGGCCCGACCTAACTAGGTAAACGAGACAGCAAACAAAATTTTCGCCCGACAATGTGGCGCCTTATGTGTGTTCCACTCCCTTCTCATCGTCGCCCGGTGGTGATTGAAATGGAGTCAAACGAAGAACGAAAGACGTCATCATCTGTTGCTCATCATAGCAACCTTCGGAGAAATGTGCTTCGTTCAGGTCGCCTTGGTTCCAGCCACATTGTTGACAGTAGGGGTGGTGTCATTTTTAGTTTTTGTTTTCTGTAAGTTGCTACAGTCTTCTGTATGGAGCTGATGGAAAATAATCTGAGCTCTGTGAAGTAGTTTTGCGTTCAACCGTTTTTACACTTTTTACAAAGGAGAGTATTGCGACCGCTTGAAAATCTTTCCGAGGCCCGCAGGGCCAAGTGACCAATGACAAAATCAATGGTAGGCATTATGACGGCCCGAAGTAAATTGGCTACCCCACGGGAAGTGGGATACCCCAGCTCGTGCGTGTGTGTGGATTGGTGTGGGGAGGTATCAATCTCTTTTTGTATGTTAGAAGAAACTTGTCTGCATTTCTTCGATGACTTATAGATTATAACTATATGCAATAATTTCTAGCTCTAGAGTTTGAAGGTCACAGCTCTACTGAATTTCCAATGACCCATTTTACGACCCCATGCGTGTTGATACCCATGCATCTTTATATAAAACTAGCTGAACCCGGTGCGAGCCTTGCTTTGCATGCAACTAAATGAATGAAAAATTAATAGAACTGGCGCGTTTATGTTTTTTTCTGAGAAATATGATAAATATATTTTCGTTTGCTAATGTGTGTAATTTCTGCAAACAAAAAGATTGTGTGTATACTTTAATCCTTGGATCGATAGTTTCTACGGGTTTTTTTTTCTGAGTAGAAGCATTTTATAGACAAATGAAGCCTTACCCTGTCAGTCAGAACATAATGATCTCTTGCATATCCTTAGATTTACTTCTCGTGTACAATAAAACGCTGAGAGTAACTCAAGCATACCCTATTCTTGCAAAAGAAGGAGTTAAATTTCTATCAGAACATGCTGCTGACCCGAGAAATACACATTTTGCGTTTTAGTTGCATGGATAATTCTCATGTTTGGTTCAAATTTCTATTTTATTTGTTTGAGAGCCCCCCCCCCCCTTCCCTTCTAGACGGGGAAGGAGCTTCAAACCATCATAAGAACCTTCTGTGCCCCAAAAACCCCAAAATATATTTTTTTTTATAACAGTACGGATAAATCTCATGTTTAGTTGACATTTATGTCTCGTTCGCTTAAGACCCCACCCCTTCCAGCGAGGAGAGAAGTCTCAAACCACCGTAGAAATATTTTTTGCCTACAAAAACCTCCACATGCCAACTTTGGTTTCATTTGTTTGATTAGTTTTTGAGTTATGCAACAATTTATGTTTCATTTATATAAAAACCATCCCTTTCAGATAAGGGAGAGGTCTCAAACCACCATAAAAAAACTTCATCTTCACAACCCCCACATGGCCAAATTTGGTTCCATTTGCTTGATTAGTTCTCGAATTATGCAGAATTTTTGGTTTTATTTGTATGGAAACCCCCCTTTAAGGTGAATCGCTGCTCTGTGTATTTTTTCCTATCTTTTATCTCTCTCTCGCAAACTTAACTTGCTATTTGAAATCGGTAAATCTCGATTGTTAGTGAATGAACATCAAATCGAACTCACAGCAAGTATGTATGTATGTAAAAGATACCACTCATCGTTGCAGGCACAGCCATAAGACAGTAAATCGTCCTCTACAAATGATTTGATCTAGTTCGACATCTGCCTGTATTCAATTTAACACTGTCTGAAGGGCCAAAAACGGAATCGAACTCACAGCTCACATAAAAACTGATATGATTAAATTTTCAATATCTAGTACAAATTCTGAGTTATATCAATTTTAAATGTTGAGGTAATGGCTGTCGTCAAGAATCCTTTAGCATATGCCTTTAAGACGGAGGAGGAGTCTCGATCCATCATGAGAATCTTCTCCGGCGCCAAAATCCCTGCATTCACATTTTTACAATAGAATGGAAAATTCTCATGTTTGGTTGAAATTTTTGTTTCATTTGTGTAATAGCCACCCCCCCCCCTCTCACCCTTATACAGAGAGGAGGGGTTTAAAACCACCGTTGAAACATTTCTTGCCATTATAAACATATACATGGTAAATTTTGTTCCATTTGCTTGATTAGTTCTCGAGTTATGCAAAAAAATCTGTTTCATTTGTATGATAGCCATTTTTTCTTAATGGGGAGGGGTCTCAAACCACCATAGAAACATATCTTACCTCTAAATACCCCCAAATGCGCAACTTGATTCCATTACCACCATTAGTTCTCGATTTATGCAGAAATTTGGGTTTCATTTCTATGGGACCCCCCCCCCCTCGACAGGAATCTATCATAGGATCCATTTCCGGACCCACATACCCCTGCATACAAATTTGCATAGCAGTAGGGATAGTTCTCATGTTTGGTTGAAATTTGTGTTTCATTTGTATGGGAGTCCCCGTTTCTAGAGAGAGGAGGGGTATCGAACCACCATAGAAACATTTATTGCCTTCAAAAACTCTCTCATGCTGAATTTAATTTCATTTGCTTCATTGGTTCTCGAGTTATGAAGAAATTTGTTTTTCATTTGCATGGGAGTCCCCCTTTCTAGAGGCGGGAAGGGTCTCTTACTATCGTAAGAACCTTCCCCGGCCCCTTCATGCAAAATTCCACGCCGATCGGTTTAGTTTTTTTTCGATTTTATTATCGATAGGTTCAGGCAGACAGAAATTCATTTTTATATATATAGATAAGCCCCCCAGGAAAATCTTCATATAACAAATGGATATATGAAAAATTTGACAGTTTCAGAATAAAAATGTAAATTCTTGATACTACCGTGTATTAAGTTACATTTTCGAAAATATAAATTGACCTCACCTAGTTCCTTGTCTAATGGAAAGACCTCTTCCTAAAGCGGGGGCGAAACATTTAAAAAAAGAACCGGGAAAAACCTATCAACGCATAATCCTTTTGAAGAAACGCGACCAGTACACATTTTGAGAGCGAATCGACCGCAATCACTACGCTAAACGCTAAATACACGAAGATTTTGGAATTTCATTCTTCCCATAACCGTATAATTTACCCTAAATGAATTCGTAGCTAAATTAGGGCACTCATACTCAACATACTTTGAATACCACAAAGCAGAGCAGAATGTTCGTAGAGATACTTTCTCACACTCTATTTCGAGCAACACAATACCCCCTCTTCACTGATAACCTGTATCAAAAGACCAATAGAATTCAGTACAATAAAACTACCACCGAGTAACTATAAATTAAAAGAAAAGAAGAAAAGTCGAGTTATTAGTACGAGTCACTGAAGAAGTCTGCACATTGTAGACGAAATACGCGTATCTGTCGAAAATAAGCAGAGGTAGTTGGAATTAAATGGAGATTACTAATTTTTCTTCTAATTTATAGTTACAGGTATTCCACTAAACAGCTCAAACCCTCTAGGATTTACCACCGAGTGTACATCAATAGCTCTAACGTATTCAAATAAAGATTCGAGAACCTTTGAATAGTGTTTCAAGTACACAGATTAAAAGACACATTGAATTTTCTGCGTTGTCTAATGCACATAAAGTGAATGCTTGATGTGACAGAAATAACTGAGATATTTCGTGTAAATTAAAGCTGGGTATATTGTGTGTGTGAGCGAGTGTTTTTTTAAATTAAAAACATTTAATTAAAAAATTGTAATTTGAAGTTCTAGATATAAGAAAACCATTGTTTCTTATGCTTTGTTCAAAATTTCCACCCCAATTTTCCCATCCTTAAAATTTTTATTCCTATTAACGTCGAGACGACCGCGAGTAATCGGTTCTATCTCCTGAACCTTAGTTCTAAGATAACTGATGTATATAAACATGAAAACTTGGCTCTGTAAAGTTGATTCGATTGAGCCTGTACAAATAAATGAATTCGTAATAATAAAGCTGGGTATCGCCTCAATCGCGTCTATTGTATGAAAGAGCTCCAACAATGTTGTATAGCGTATGAAATATTGAATCCTAGAGGGTTTGAGCTGTTTAGTGGAATACCTGTAACTAGAAATTAGAAGAAAAACTATCGATCCACCACGAATCCGAAGAACCATCACCCCGTCATTTTATGGATATTTTTTATCCTACACAGATAAAAAGAAACATTGAATTTTCTGCGTTACCAAATGCACATAAAGGAAATGCTAGATTCTGCAGAAAATAATGGGATATTTTTTGTAGATTTAAGCTAGATAACGACTGAATCAAGCCTGTTGTATGAAAGATTGCAAACATTGTTGTATGGCTCATCAAAGACTACAACCAATTGCGTTGCTTACGCTTCCTTTGGTTTGGAATTAAACGAGGGAAAATTTTACGCGCTTCTTAAAATTAATGATTTTTTTCTATGTAGTGAGCCAGCCAGTAATAATAGCAACCCGTTTGCATGTAGCGTTTGTATCGCATTGTGCGACAACGATTTCGGCGTCGATTGTGATATCAGCGAGTACGGATCCAGTAGGCCTAGAGGATTGATTTCTTTGGACCTGTTTTGGACAACGAGACGGACATTCCACGTACACGGAGCAATTCAGCGTTTGTAAGGCGCATTTTGACACCTTCCTCTTGTACGTGGCAAATCTGGCGTGGCTTGGGTCAGCGAACAATAGATGGTAGGGTGAGTAACGTTTGGATTCAAAAAAATGGACAAAAATTGCCGATTTTTCAGAGGTTAACCTTCACCCGCACTGACAAACCTACCCATGCAGCCAACCATGCAATATCAATCAATCATGAGTCAGCAGACAAAATTTGCAGGTCTATCAGTCGAACTCTAACCGTGCTGGCAAAAACAGTGAAGCAAATCCGTTCAGAAGTGAAAACGGACATCGTGCGACACTTTGTGGAGGCCGGATACGTCCGTTCCGGCATCTATAACATCTTGGCACTATTACACAACAATCAAAGCATCGAAAAAAAGCTCGGTTTCGGACGACCGACGACCCTGAGGGACAAGAAGCTCACACCCGTGGCCGAGAAAACCATAGATTCTTCTGCCTCCACTTCCAAACCAGTAGCTCTTTCTACTAGAAGCGACTACTGTAAGAAGTGTAGTTCTCCTGTCAACTGCCGTGGTGAAGATAGCTGACTACCAAAGAAACGTCCAGTTTGCTGAAGCCCTTCTGTACTGCTGCTCGGTACGAAACCTACTAAGTGAACGTTTGACGCAGAAATTGAATCTTCGCTACTACATCTAATCAATCTGTGATGACAATCATACGTTCTCTACATTCGGATTTCGCTGTCGACTTCAAATTCCATATCTTGCCGGAGTTCAAGCCTATTGTGCCCTCAAGACGATTATCGGCAGCAACCTGGAACACTCCTTCGTTTGTTCAACTCGACGATCCTCGTTTCTTAGAACCCTATCGCATCGAGGTCATTATCGAAGCTGAAGTCCATTATCGTCTACTGCTGGCAGGTATCATCAATCTCGGACCAGGACTTCTTCACTTGAAGAAGACGGTTTTCGGTTAGACAGTGTCTGGAAAAAGCAAAAAACGCTATGCTACTGCATGTGTGTGATTTGGATAAGCAGCTTGCTCGTTTCTGGGAGATTGAGTCATGCCACTCCCACGAATCCTAATCCGTGGAAGAAAGGAAATGCGAGATCCATTTTGCAGCTACCATGACCCCCGATCCAACTGAAAGATTTTTCGTTGCATTGCCGAATAATTCTGATATGCTCGCCAAACTAGGATAATCCCGAAGCATCTCCATTCATCGATTTTTCTCCCTTGAACGGCGCCTTCAAGCGAGTCCTCCACTCATGATAAGGGTGTCTCATTGAATGACGCTCTGATGGTGAGCCCAGTTAAGCAAGACGAGCTGTATAACATCATTCTACGCTTCAGAATACCTCGCTTTGTCGTCATTCCTCGCTGATCTGGAGAAAATGTACCGTCAAGTGTTGGTAGATCGCATTGACCGGCTTCTCCAGCGCATCGTATTTTGATCTTCTCCCTCGGACCCGCTACAAACCTCACGAATTGCTGACCGCTACTTACGGTGCTGCATCGAACCCCGTACCTTGCCACCACCTGTTATTCTCCAACAACTCGCCACTGACGGAAAGTTAACCCATCCTAAAGTAGCAAAGTGGTCTTGCGAATTTTTTTACATTAACGACCCGCCTTGTGGGGTTGCTTTCGAAGAAGAAGGCATGGAATTTTGTCGGCAACTGATCGGCCTTCTACAATCAGCTGGTTTAAGGTGCACAAATGGGCATCCAACAGCTGGACAATTCTTCGGAACATTCCAACAGAACTTCGTGAAGAACGGAATCTGTTGGAACTCGATACGTCATCCTCACCGGTGAAAACTTTGGGGTTGCTGTGGCAGCCGTTGACGACGTTTTCGCTTCAAAATACCTGCTTGGTCTCACGACGCTCCGATAACGAAAGGATTGGCGCTTTCTGCGTGTTTGT